>JBBHKE010002641.1:12500-47007 GCA_037447655.1 Zygnema cylindricum | reverse complement strand
TGAATAGGTGATGCCAAAATTATAAACGGTTTTTTTGTTGTAACAAACAATTTTGGCCCCCCGCTCCTCCCTTCTGCCTCTTTCTTTACAAATTGGATTTTATTAAGCCGATCGCATTTGTTGAATTTCCACTAGCATTATTTGAGTTGTACACTTGAGAAAGAGGTAAATTGATTGTTCACAACTGCACATAATTTCCTAATCAAAGTTTGTGTTAACGCAACATAACCATCAAAGACAACTTTAGACACACATTTCTTGACTGTTGTAGTTTCAAATGCATTTTCAATGCTAATGGAAACTTAAATAACGTGAGAACCGTCTCCAGCTTTCACGCTTATTGACGAGCTAAGACATTTGTGATTCTATTCGGCCACAAAATGTAATGGAAAATTTTATACGATAATGGGCTTTCAGGCTGAGGGCGTTGTCAATTAAAAATGGCAAATGTAAAAGAACGGGCTAGTCGCCATCAAAATCAATACTTTTGCAGATTTTTTGTGCGTGAAGGCCAATGGAATAAAAACAAGTGTGACCGGCTTAACACAATGATACATGATGTGTTTCGTCGTTACTCAATAATGAATAACTTTAAGAATACAATTTCTTTTGATTGTGTGTCAACTCCTTTGTTAGCGCCACTCACCAAGACAACCCCAGTTTACACCCCACCATAACCTTTCACAAGCCTTTTATCTCTTATCAAAGATAAAAAAGATCCGAGAGGGCTTTTTTTCTCTTTTTTTTTCTAATGATAGTGCGGAGCAAATGGCATAAATAAGTTTGTTTGAGGATGTTCATGGTTTCTTCCAGTCAAAAAGATAGCTATAAAGATTTAAAGTAACGAATATCTAATTGATTTTGCTTTCCCCAAACGAAAACACAAAAGCTAAAAAAAAAAATTACCCTCGCCTTCATCAGCCATTTCCTCCATTTTAAGATGGACCGCAACAGTAAAATTTTGTGCACCCTATAGTCCCACAAAGTGGAGTTTAAACTAAGCCACTAGGATAATCTTGACCCAGTATGGTTTATCGAGGTATATCTCCCGCTTAGGCAGGCAAACACTCTGAACAACCTCACCTCCTAAGGACAAGACTCATTTGTGTCGTACACAAAAAAAATCACCAAATTTTCTCTTTTAAGCAGTAAGTTATGGTAGTCCAAAGACAACTAATTTATACAAATGGCCTTTTGGGAGAGAGGGCTTCCAAAAGTATCCTAAAAAGTCTAAGTCTTAGACTACCGACTCATATAGCCTATATACTAAACCCTCAGCGAATGGGAGACTGTGACGTACAACTAAACTATGTATAAATATTTACTAGCCGCCACATAATTTGTACGGCAGTTGATGCCTTACCTACCACCTAGGAGGTACAAAAGTCAACGGATTTTGTTCTCTCACATCCAATAGGTGCTTTACGTGTCAACTGTACTCTTTACCGAAGACACCAAAAAAACCATTCATTGCCAGGGGCCGTTCGATCATAATGTTTTTTCCTCAGTCACCCTTCAGATTATACAACCCGCCTCATATCTCATAAGTACATTTCGTTCTATCTGCTCCGTGCTAGTTAGGTATCAATTTTCAAAACATATCCAAATATAGATCTACTGACAAGAGCATTACCATAACTAGCATCACTTTATGATATTTGGCATCACTAAAGTGGTGATGTTAGTATCCACTCCAAGTGGTGATGTAAGTATCCACTCTAAGTGGTGATGTCAGTATCACAACAGTATCACCCTAAATCATGATGTCAATATTACCCCTTCCCAAATTCAACCATAAATTCTGAGTCCTAATGAAACACCTGATTAACTGCCTCTCGATCTTTCTTTCTAGAGTAATTAAGACTCTTGTCAAGATCCCAATCTCTATTTCTAGAGTAATTTAGACTCCTTGTCAAGATCCAAACCGGTGCAGCTATGTCCGGCCTAGTGCAGTTCATAAAATAAATCAGCCTGCCTACATCCATTGGCCATCTCTATTGAGAATTCAAGATATAATATCGACATTGAAATCTAGATTTTTTTTCTCGAGGATATTTATAGAGTTCCCTTGGGTTCTTTATGTCAACGAGGGTTTTTATGTCAAACGACTTCAAATCTATTTTAATTTTTGATCATTTCAAAGATTTACTCAACATAATAGATCATCCACATAGATTGCAGTATAAAATACTATTTCATCCTCAAACATGTAAATGGAGTGGTCTAAGTTCAAATAATGTACCATTGCTTGGAAAGGAGCTCATCCAACTTGATGTTCCACTGCTGCTGAGGCGCCTACTTCAGTTTATACAAAGACTTGATTAATCTACAAACCTTTCTCTCCTCCTTTTTCGCCACAATCCCGTTAAGTTGCTTCATAAATATCTCTTATTGGAATTCTCCATGGAGTAAGGCAGTTTTGATATCCATTTGGTGTACAACCATGGCTTTCACTGCAGCCAAACTTTAGGAAAATTTTGACGGATGGAAACCTCACCACCGGTTCAAATGTTTTCTCATAGTCTATTTTCTTTTTCATAGTGTACCTTTTTGCACCTAGCCGAGCTTTGAACCTTTCAATAGAGTTATCATAGTTCAATTTTAATTGAAAAACCCATTTACACCCAATTGGTTTTCAATCCGAATGGAAATCTATACATTCCCAAGTCTTAGCCTCCACAATTGAGTTCATTTTGTCATTTATTGCAGTTGTCCACCTCTCACATTTTTTACTGTTGATAGCCTCCTGATAGGTTTGAGGCTCATCTGGATGTGACATCCTTGTGAGTTGATTATTTACCTATTTTTCTTCTAGATTTTTACTTATTTTCATTCCTTTTTCGATTTCCGAGACAGGTATAAACGACATTCTGAAGGTCTTTCAAGTTTGATTTTTCTCTTCCGCTTGTACTTCTTTCGTCTCTCTTCCTCTGAAGATGTATCCCTTGATATCTATATCTAATGGGAATTCGGTTCCTGTTGGAAGTTTTACTTCCGGTTGCATTTATTTCTCTTCTCTTTATTTTGCTCTTTGAATAGTTTCCGGTCTTGGATCATGTGATTCTATTTCAGAATTGTCATCCGATATCATTCTGATCAACACTACTTTGTTGAACTTGAAAAGATCTACCGTTTTCCTATCGTCCATAACAACTAGGTCCTTTACACGAATCACATCCTTCCATTTCAAAGCATAGACTCTATAGCATTTTACATCATATGAATACCCAACCAGAGAAGACTTGTCATTATTTACGCTATATATCTGAAATCGAAAGACTTTAAGGTGTGAGAAGTCAAGCTTCTTCCCAGTCCACCTTTCATAGGGAGTTATCTTTCTTCTCCCCTATCGCCTCTTCCTATTCCACTCTCCCCTCTCTCCTCTCTTTCCCTCTCCCCCCTTTATCACCCTCTCTCCCCGCATCTCCGCCTCTTTTTTTTCTTTCTCCATTTCTACCCCACTTCTCCCCCTCTTCTCTCTCTTTCTCCCACTCCTCCCTCACTTTTTTTCTCTCTCCCTCACTTTTTTTATTTTCTCTCTCTCCCTCTCGCCCCTTTTCCCTCCTATCTCTCCCTCTCTCTCTCTCCCACTCCGCTCTATATTTTGAGATAGTTGGCACAGTTCATGGCCTCGGCTGCTATTCAACTCTAGGCTTTAAGGTATAGTTATTTGGTGTTGGATACCCCCTTCTCTAAGAAACTTCTTAAACTTGTTTGACGTATATTCCCCCCCATAATCACTCTTTATTCTTTTAATGGGTGTCTTACGGATACTGTTGTGTATCGCATTATTTCATATCGGGATAACTTTGACATTCAATATATCGAATATCGATCGGTCACTGTCTTCAATATATAGTACCGAGACCAACATCAAATATCGCGATAATTATCGCGATATTTATTACTTTGTAAATTTTTTATTTATATCATATGTTATTTTACCAAAAAGTAAAGATTTTGTGCACCATGAGACGCCACATACGACGTGAATTTCACTACGTAATTTCACGATAAACGCCCCAAAATGGAACTGCAAGAAAATTAGTAATTCTGAAATGCATAAAATTCATTATTTAGTACGGAGAGGGCATGACGTACGAAAAAAACACACTAAATCTATCAAAAGATAAATTGACAAAAATAAAAACCTCTCGCTCTCTCTTTCGTTTCAGCCAAGAAATTTTAGCTTTCTCTATGGATTCCAAAGGGATACAAGGCAGCATGGGAGGTTTAGAAGATGATGACACCCAGGCTACTTCCAGATACGAAAAACAATACACATGGAAAACTCATAAGAAATTGCAAATCTGTTTAGGGATGCGAGAACGGTAGTTCCCAAAAGGGTAAATTCTAAAGCTTGGCATAACTTTAAAATCCTACATAGTGGGAAGCATTCAGACAAGGCTTTTTGCAATCATTATGATATACCTATTGTGAGGGGGAGGTCGATGAGTCCTACAAACTTACTCTGAGTTTTGCAACTTACTCTCTCACTTAAGGGTTCTTCACAAAATGTTATTTATAGGTTATAAATTGAAAGAAATAGAAGAAAAGATAGGAGCTTTGGAGGATTTCGTAAAGAGAGGAGCAACAACATTATTCAAAAACAGACTCATACTGTGGATTGTGTTGGACTACCAGCCACTAAGTATCATGGAGAGCCTAGAAATTTGAGAAATGGTAAAAGGCTTGGCGCCAAGGGTCGTAATTCCAAATAGGCAAGGACTAATTTTCAGAGTGGAGGAAATCGAAAAAAAGATCCCCCTAAGTTTAGGGAAGCTACTGGAAGGTGAAACTATAAGCATTACTATAGACACATACACATCGTTGTCTAATGAATCGTTTTGTTCCATGACGACTTGCTTTATCAACTCTGATCGGGATATCAAAATAATTGTTTCAGTTGCTCTCTTTTATTTGCTAGCCATACCACAAAAGCGATTGATGAGAAATGTAAGGAAATGTTAGAAGGATTTGACAATTCGTAAAATGAATCGCAGTTTGTGTAGTGCTATGAAAAAAGCAATAAAATCTATGTCTTGTGATTGGCATGGTTGCATGGATCATTTGTTAGAGCTAGTCACATGAAAGTTTATTAATGGTCTTAGTGTCGCATCACATTTGAAAAGTGCACGAAACCTTATGGGATTTTTTAGAAGCTCACCGAGAGCAACTAATATTCTCAAAAACATTGCGAGTGAAATGAAGTGGAAAGTTTTAAAATCCGGATGTAGTCACAAGGTGGTGGTCGATATACTTTATGCTCACTTCAATATTGTATTTGAAAATCCATTACAAGCAATTATGACAACAATTGTGCCACCGAATGCGCTGTTGAGTGAAGAGGCATGGATGATCATTGAGAGAGGTGCAATTCTTTTAAAACCTTTCATGGTGCCCAACGTGTGTTGGAAGGGGAAAGGTGCAATTCTTTTAAAACCTTTCATGGTGCCCAACGTGTGTTGAAAGGGGAAAGTTATGTAACTTTGAGTTGGGTGCTGGTTATTGTCCACTCATTACTTAAAGAACTCAAAAAATTAGTGGACGACACGTCAAATGTAGGATAAGACGATTTGGCAATTAATGCAATTTCGGGGACAATGGTAACTGGTTTTGAGGGTTGATTTGGAACGTGTGACTTAAAAACTCTCTCGATGAAGATGTTTATTTCTTGTGCACTAGATACAAGGACAAAAACCTTAGGATTTTTGACACCTTTAGAGGTAGATAAGGTATGGCAAAAAATTGTCAGCATGATGTTAAGAAAGTTTGACATGGATACGAAATTATTTAGACATTCAGAGGGTGGTAGTAATGGGTTGATGATGGAAATTGGAATCAATTGAAATGACAAAGGTGTGAAAGAAATTGAAG
Organism: Zygnema cylindricum; assembly: GCA_037447655.1. NCBI lineage: Eukaryota > Viridiplantae > Streptophyta > Zygnematophyceae > Zygnematales > Zygnemataceae > Zygnema > Zygnema cylindricum. The sequence goes on along the minus strand of JBBHKE010002641.1, from coordinate 41,130 downwards.
ATGATGATGAGGATGATATTTTTATAGCATTACAAAAAAAGCATCCTATTTTTTCGGTTATGGAAACCGTTTAGGAACCATCGGCCTCAGAACTCACGCGAGATGAGTTTAAGGAGCATTTGCTCCACGAAGTTTTGCTTTACAAAGAAATAAGTGTTTTAAAACACTCACAACACGAACGGGCAAACCCTTTAAAGTGGTGAGCCAAAAAGAAAAATTTGTTTCCGACAATGGACTCTTTGGCTCTATTCATTTTAGCTATACCAGCTACTTCGGCTCCTTCCGAGCAAATTTTTGCAATAGCGGGTCAAATAAGCACGATTAAGCGAAACCGGTTAACTACAAAATCGGTTGAATCATTTTTTTTTTGAAATGATCATGGCAAGCAACGGAATCGCTTATCAATATTCGTGATGACAAAGGAAAGGAGATTGAAAAAGAGGTAGACATTAACGACAACAATAACAATAAGGTTGTTTCCAAGAAAAGTCGAAAGGAAACGGCAAAGGAAATTGGAGATTGGTGGAATACTTTATCTAACAAAAAATAATTATGCAAAATTATATTTTTTACGGAAGGTTTGTAGGGTGCACGGTCATGAGAGTTTGAAGTTCAATTTATTAGTTTTCAAAATATTGTGTAATTTACATTTGGATTTCGGATATTGAAAAATTGGGAAAGTAAAAAATTTGGGATTTTTGGATAATGGTATAATGACGTGTTTGAATGTGGGAGATGTGGAATTGATGATGGAAAATTATATATTTGAGGATATGGAATTAAAAAATTTATGTTGTAAGTGTGAGAATTAATGGAAATTTCAAAATTGGGTTTTGAATTTTGAAAAACTGGGAAAGTAAAATTTGGGATTTGGAGAATATCGGAATGTGGGAGATGTATAATTGTTGATGGAAAGTTATATATTAGAGGAAATGCATTTAGAAAATTTGTGTTGTCAGTGTGAAAATTAATGGAAATTTTAGAATTGGGTTTTGAATTTTGAGAAATTGGGAAAGTAGAAAATTTGAAATTTTGGAATTTTGGAATTTTGGGATTTTGGGATTATAGAATAACAACGTGTTTGAATGTGAGAGATGTGAAATTGTTGATGGAAAATTATATATTTGAGGAAATGGAATTAGAAAATTTATGATGTAAGTGTGAGAATTACAGGAAATTTTGGAATATGATTTTGAATATTGGGAAATTGGGAAAGTGGAACATTTAGCATTTTAGGATTACAGAATTATCACATGTTTGAATGTGGGTGATGTCAAACAAAGCCAATGATTTCGACATGTCGGATTTTGAAATCTTTGCCAGTATGAATTTTTTTCATTTAGGGCATTATAATTGAAATTTGGGAAAATAAAAAATTAATATTAATGTGGAAATATGGGTTACTTCTGGCCACATATTGATTTATATTATATATTGGGAATTGGTATTGGAATTATAATGCATTTTTTGAATGGTAAAAAAGGTGTATTTTGATTTTATTGATGTTATGATTAGAAGTGTAATTTCACAAATTTGGAATAGTAGGTAATACTACCAACTGCAGTAGGACTTGTACTAGCAGCTGCATCTAGCACTACCATAGCACTGCAGCTGTGCTGCTAATACTACCAACTGCAACACTAGTACTAGTACTTGTTGCAACACTAGTAGCACTAGTACTAGTACTGGCTGCAACACTAGTACTAGTAGCTGCATCTAGCACTACCATAGCACTGCACTTGTACTGCTAATACTACCATCTGCAGCTCTAGTACTAACAGCACTAGTACTAACAGATGCAAATAGCACTACCACCTACAGCATTAGTACTAGCAACACCTACTAATACTACCAGCTGCAACACTAATACTAGCAGCTGCAGCCACTACCAGGTCCAACACTAGTACCAGTTCCAGCACTAGTACTAACAGCTCCAACACTAGTACTAGCAGGTGCTGCTAATACTACCAACTGCAGCACTAGCTGCAGCTAGTACTACCAGCTGCAAAATTAGCTGCAGCTAGTACTACCAACACAGCACTACTACTAGCAGCACTAATACTAGCAGCTACATCTAAACACTCCGAGCTGCAGCACTAGTACTAGCAACTGCACCTATCACTACCATAGCACTACCAACACTACCAGCACTACCATAGCACTACCATCTGCAGCACCAATACAAGCAAATGCAGTACTAGCAGATACACGTAGCACTACCAACTTCAGCAGTAGTACTAGCAGCTCTTACTAATACTACCAGCTGCAGTACTAGTACTAGCACCTGCAGCTTGCACTACCAGCTACTGCACTAACACTAGCAGGTGCTACTAATACTACCAGCTGTTGCTAATACTACTAGCTACAGCACTACTACGCTACTAATACTACCAGCTGCGGCACTACTAGCAGCTTGAACTAGAACTACCTGCTGCAGCACTAGTTGCAGCTAGTACTACAATGTTGCAGCTAGTACTACCATCTGCAGCCCTAGTAAAAGCACCTTCATCTAGCACTACCAGCTACAGCACTAGTACTAGCAGTACCAGCTACAGCACTAGTACTAGCAGCTGTTGCTAGTACTACCAGCTGTTGCACTAGTAATAGCAGCTGCAGCTAGTAATACTAGCTGCAGAAGTAGTGGTGGCTGCAGACTACAAAAAAAAAACCCTAGAAATTCATTCGATACATAGAGATATATAATATTGGCAATATATCTACTAAATATTGCGATATTTCGATAATCAATATATTAAGGCGATAAATCGATTATCGAGTACCTAAAATTCGGTAAATATTGAATATGGGCAAGTGGTCCTCGATACCCAACACTACTTATGGAGCTTTTCGTTCTATGTTTTACATTTTTTGGAAACTGAGAAAATTTCAGACTTAGTTCTTATAAAACATACTCGTGAATACTGAGATCAATTATCTGTGAAAGATAGCATATACCTTTGCTCACCGGCAGATAAAGACTCTAGCTAGCCCCCGAGCATCACTATGTACCACATCTAGTACTTTTTCCTCTTTAGAATGACAACATGTGTAACTTCCCTCGTGCACATCCACTACAATCATCCATTCCCATTTAACCCCCAAGCTTAATTCCTTGTAAATTTCCCTTAAAACTCATTTCTTTTAGCTTATCTACATGAACATGTCCCTATCTTTTATGCCACAACAATACACCATTAACATAAATATACAAATTACTCAAAACAATGCGAATCATTCCTCGTCTGCATTTTTCAACTATGAAGTAGACCTCATCTCTGAAGCTAACTGTCATAACTATCTTGCTTGTATTCGTGTCGAAATACTTCTCATCCAATACAGTAGTTCAGATATGATAAGGTTCTAATTGATGCTTTCCCATCCACTAACATTGTAAGATCAGGTGACCCAACTAGGCTAGTTGTTACTATCTTCCCATCCCCTAGCTCATTCTCAACTAAAGGGATTTTCTTGAGTTTTTTACATAACTTTTTATCTCGGCACATGCATTAATGCGTTGGAGACGATGATCCATCTTTACCCCGATTTCTCTCGAATTCCTCCCAATGCACATCTTTGTTTCCTCGGAATCTCCACTTGTTTGTCATCCAACTTTTCATTCGGAAGAAGTTTCTCCGACTTTTTGTTCTTTTCGGCTCACTCCTCATCCTCATCTCCGTGAACATGTGTGAGGTGAGCTTTTTTGTTCTCCCCTTGGCTCCTATAAGCTTGCCCATCGTTGATTCTTAGAACTGCAAGCCAGTTACAGTATGCCATGTAATGCCTCGGCTTCTTGAAAAAATGACACACTCTTTTTAGAGGTCCACTCCATTATCCATTTTTCTTTTCCTTTCTCACCGAAATTTTTAAAATTGTTTCCAAAGAGGCGATCTCCACGCTTCCTCCAATCAGTTCCAAACTGCCAAAGCTTGTACACTTGAACTATCTTTCTTTAGCTCCAAAATATTCTCCTTTACCAAGATCATCCCCACTGTTTTTTCCCACTTGCATGTAGCATCTTATAGTTCTTATAACTGGTTAAGAATGTTTTCGTACTCCAAAGGAAGTTTTATTATTAAAGAATTAACTTATTTCTTTGTTTGAGAACTTATTTGACTAGTTAATTCCGCAAACAATAGTGCCAAATCATTGCAATATTTTCTCATGCTCTCATACTTCCCCTTTATACCGATAGGCAGTAATTTTCAAATCAATCAGCTGTTGCTTCGGAATTCAAACACTCTTGTAAGTGCTCTCCAAAGAACTCAAAATGTTGACAGCCGAATCCACCTCAAAGTACTGGAGTGCGATCGCTTTGACCATACTCAGAAGGATTAAGTGCTTGGCCACCTTGTTGTTGTATTATCACAACTGAGGATCATTTGCTTGAGTTTTCATCTCTACAAATTCTCTAGATGCTTCAACTATCACCGCAGTTGTCTTTGCTGGCCCTTTCTTTTTCGTAGACTCCTCCACCCTCGAAGTGGTTGTCTCCCTTTCCTTCTCCATTTGATCCAATATTCTCACTGAGGATCGTGGTGCCCCAGAGAATGTGACCACACCAAAACCTAGTGGTTGTCGGGGATGTGATAAAATATCACCGGACACTACCCTCCAAAAATGTTTTCCAAATAGTGGTCGAACTATCATTAATTTCCAGTAAACATATCTTGTACCATGAAACGTAGGTACCCTAGAGGCTGGGCCCATAACCTGGAATTTTTTGGACTCCATTATCTTACAGAATGTGCAGCTTAAACTAAGACTCAAGAATAACCATGACCCACTATAATTTATCAAGGTATATTTGCCACCCAGACAGGCAAAAATATTGTCGAGCATTACTCTGTGAGGACGAGACTCCCTTGAGTTGTAGGCAAATGAAATCGCCTAACAACAGATTTTTCCAGGTGGACTTTGAGAGAGAGGGCTTTAAGACACATTTTAAAAACTGTAGGTCTTAGACTACCTACTCACATAGCCTATCTACTAAACTCCCACTCAGTGGGAGGACTGTGAAGTACACCGAAACTATGCACAAATATTTACTACGCTATGTACAAATATTTACTAGCCGCCACAGAATTTGTACGGTAGCTGTAGGGCGGCTGTACGACACCACTAAAGAGGAGGTATCGTCCACATCCGACGCAATGGTTTTGTCTCCTCCTCCGGCATCCAATGAGGTGGTGCCACGTGTCAACATGTGGCTTTTTTTATATAAGTTGCCAAAAAAACCATTCCAGTCCGTTGACGCTCACGCGGGCCGTCCGATCATAATGTTTTTCCCTTTGGCGTCCGTCAAATTATGCAACGCGCACCATATCCCGTAAGTACATTTCGTTCCATCCGCTCTATGTGCGCTAGTTAGGTTTCATTGCGTTAAGTGGTTTAGTCTGTGCATAACAAGTTTTTAATGAATCACACTCAATGTTGGTGTCAAAATCTTCTACGACAACTGGATACGAACGACAGCCTAGATTGCAAGCAAGACACTGTAGGGCCAGGATCAAATGTTAGCCGGGCAGGATCAAATGTTAGCCGGGCAGGATCAAATTTTATCAGGATCAAGTCAGGGTTAAATCTTGGCAGGATCAAATCTTGGCCAGTCCACCACTTTTGTGCTATAGACCACTTTCTCTCACTCTCTCTCGTCTAGCTCTAACTATCATAGGCAACCATAGCTTCTCATCTCACGTGTCTTAATCTCGTGACATCTCTTAAAAACATTCGGATAGGAATTACCTTTCTTTTAATTTCAACAAACGGAAGTCTAAAAAAATTGTGAAACGTGATTAACATTGTACGATTGTTTTTTTTGTACAATTATGATTTTAAGCATTTTTATTTTTTTTCCTATGAGATGCACCCGACAACCTTACATTCACTCACCGGATTATTCTCTCTCCCTGCCCCCCTCCTCCACTTTCACAACAATAACGAAATGTAGAAAAATAATTGTAACATTTGATTCACATATTGTGGTATATTTATGAAAATTATTGCTTTATTTTTTGCCTTTTCTTTTTTTAGTACAACTTGAGATGCATCCCCCCTCCCAGGGTTCACTCACAAATAAGTCAATCGTGTGAGGTTGCCAATCTCCGGCGCTACTGTGCCCCTCAGGTAAGAGTTCCCTATATCCCTGCACCCCCCCTCCCATCGAACGTTGATTGAGTTCCTTCATTCTCCGCCCTCCCTCCCCCTTCCTCCCTCCCCCATCCCCACTTCCCCCTCCCCCCCTGTTGCAAGCCTTGACAGCGCCCAAGCATCGCAAAGAGCATCTCAGCAGGAAATCCAGGCAGCCTGTGAATAAGCGATTTTCAGTGTAGGTTTCACTGCAGCAGAGAATTTAAAAAGCCTACGGAAAATTAAATTAAGCGAGATTTTTATTGCGGACTGATCGCAGCAGAATGTAAACAGCTTCAGCTTCGGCGTAAAAATTAAGTGCGATGATTAGTGCGAAACTCTGTTCGCATTGAAAGCAGCAGAGAGTGCACGCAGCGATAATAATCACTCACATCGAAGTCACGCGACCGGATTTATCGCACTCGAAAATATATCCATCACAAGTGATCTCCGGAAAGTACCGCTTGTTCTTGACGGCCGCCTTCACCGCCTGCAGCGCCCTCTCTGCAGCAGCAATGAATGACGTCAGAAGACTCACCGGGGCCAATGAGAGCAGTCTGTGACACGTGCGAAGGCAAGCGCGAAGATCGAAGTGGCGGGGAAAGGTTGAGCAGAGAGCTGTGGAACTTACTGTCTCCTGCTGCCATGGTTACTCCGTACGAGGGTGCCACGTGGAAAATAAAAAGCAGTATCGTTGTCATTAGGATCTTGATAGTCACCATGGCTGCTTCCTCGCCACGTCACGAGGTTTTTAGAGAAAGACACGTGGCAGTTTCTTTCTCGAGTAGCAGCTGCAGTAGATCGATTAGGGTTTCGACTTTAACAATGGCACAGTCTTCAGATGGAATCGTCGCAAAAGGAAGGAATCAATCGAGCGATCTTACTAACTTCTTTCCGTACAGTCAACATAAGTGAGGTCAACACGTGTATTCGTCGTTTGGACTTTTGTGAACAACTTTTTTATTTAAAAAAACGGTCCAATGTGGACAGTGACACGATTGGTGTACTTTTCCTTTGTCTTTTTCACTGTATGTACATGATGTAAAATTTCCAAACTGCGATAAGCAATCCTGTCGATATCGGTAGAGTGCAGTACAGTGAAACAAGATTTTCTTAACTACTGGGCCTCGTAACGAACCTAGACTGTCCTGTTCTGCTTCCATTAGTGCGACTCGGCGATTGTTTAAAATACGGTACGGTTTGGATTCGTAAAGCATTTCTGGCAGCATCTTAATGTGCTCCGTATTCTGACGTGTACACTACGACATAGGTCTCAATACAGTATACAGTGAATTGCGTAATAGGGTTGATAACTCAAATTTGGCGCCCCGAAATTTCGACCCTTAAAATCATAAATAAGGGTACTTTCGCATGTGCTAAAGTTACAGTTATTTTCTGTCGTTTTCCTCCATAACTTAGAAAAAAACGAGAAAATCAGCAGCCGTACCAAAAAAAAGGAAATTAACACCGTACAAGTTACGTTTCCTCACAACTTTAAATTTACTGCGGTTTGTCGTCTAGCGCGAAGTAGTTTGTCTTTTAGCGCATTTTGACCCACTTTCGCGTCCTTCCAACTCATCTTCAAACTTGATTTCAAATCACCTCGCAAGGTGATTTTAAATAAAGTTCCATGAGGTAAACGAATAGGGGGATTCTGTCGCACGTGCCGGAAGATTGAAACAATTTTTGAGCGTGGAGTACCAAAAATAAAACCCACCGCACGTTTACAGCCTGTGCGTATTGTTTTCAGTGCGCTGAATTCCGTACAATGGCTGTGGAGGGGGTCTCGACTAACGGACGGCTTTTTGCAAAAGCGAAGTCCGTGAAAGCGCCTCTTTCTCTCTCCCTCTCGCACTAGCGCGTCTATCTCACAATTCTTGCAATAAAAGAAGGCAAGAAAGGTGTCAAATGAAATATCTATGAAAAATATTTCTTTTGGCTGTCTTTTACCTTATTATGATGGCTAGCAGAGTGGGAACGGACTGAAATACGAAATCTGGATACCTTGGCGGAATGTTTTTGAATAATGACGTCGACGCTACCATAAGTAGGCGTGACGTCAAAATGGCACAAACCCTAAACATCTACATTGTCACAAGTCAAGTCACAATCTACATTTCGTTGTCGCACCGAATTTGGGGTTTCGTTTTTCATCTTCCCACCTGCTGACAGGTGGCCACTATTTGTCATACGCCATATGTGTGAAGACACGTGTGTTTCAGAGAGACAACCCCTGTATGGAAATCAGCGCACGCAAAATATTACGCACATGCTGTAAACGTGCAGTGTGTTTTTTTTTTGGTACTCCGCGCACAAAAATTGTAAAAAACTTTAGAAACTTGGGACAGTGTTTGCCTATTCGCTCACCTTATTGGACTTTATTTCAAATCACATCGCGAGGAGATTTGATGTAAAGTTTGAACATGTGTTTAAAGGACGCAAAAGTGGGTCCAAATGCGCTAAACGACAAATTGCATCGCGCTAGACGACAATTGTATGTATAAAATTCCAAGATAATGCAATTTGTAAGGTGGTAATTTTTATTTTTTGGTACGGTTGCTGATTTTATCGTTTATTTCTAAGTTATAGAGGGAAACGACATAAAATAACTTTAAGTTTAGCACATGCGAAAATAACATAAGGACGTGTGCACATGTAACCAAAACTTTCAAATGTTACTTTGGCTCAAATCGCAGGTTTTGTTGCTCCAGTTCGGTCCCGTTTCCAGTTTGTCACCCTATCCTATGTGTAATCTGGGTAAAACCTTTTACGCTTGTTTGTTTTCTACACATGACTGTTCGAAGTATTGTACCACACAGGACCGCGCGGCAGGCTTTATAATAGTTTATATCATAGTTCAAAAGTAGGCGTTTTTATGGTAGGCCTTTGGTCGGCGCCTTTATCGTAAGTTGTGTTATGGGCTTTTCTTCTTAGATCGATACTTTGATCAGCAGCCTTCCGATCGTCCGAATCTGACGGTTTAACTAACAAAATTGGTCCGAATGTTTTAATTGGTCCGAATAGGTCAGAATACAATATGGGTCTTAAGGTCATATTGTATGTTTTGCGTACAATAGGCATATTGTATGGGCCTACTTGTTTTGCGTACAATAGGCATATTGTATGGGCCTACTTTCACCTACTTTTTAACTATGGTTTATATGCATGTATACTGTACGGAAGAAACGTGTCAATGTAACGAATTTGTACCAGAGGGTAGATTCCCCTTATTAACATACTAAACTTTGTTTCTGTCGTCACCTCACAGTTAAGGGTTGACCTAATACGGTAAGCTGGGCGTTTTCTGGGACGCTTTCGAAAAAGTTATACATGGTATCCGTTAGTGGTACCCGTAAACAGCACTGGATTTAAACTGATACCCCCAAAAGCATCAAACGTTTATTGGCAGTCTGAGGGTTTTTACCCTCGGCTTATACCTTTTCCAAAGGTTAAACTCAGATTTCAGTTTTAGAGGTACTTAAGAAGTGTATCTGACTATTTGGGAGAGGTCTTCATATATTTTTAATCTTTTTTGTGCTATGTGCAAATTTCCATTTTTTTATAGCCACCAAAAACATTCTTTAGAGGTCGTTAAAAGTTGCATCGGAGATTTTCATTTCTACTTTGAATATGTAATCTTTAGTGTTGGGTATCGGGTGATTTCATATCGCGATATTTTCGATCTTCAATATATCGAATATCGATCGGAGGGTTCTCGATATATCGTATCGATACCAACATTAAATATCGCGATGATTATCGCGATATGTAGTATTTTTTAAAATTTTTATTTTATATAATATGTTATTTTGCCGAGAAGTAAAAATTTTGTGCACCGTGAGACGCCACGTACGACGTGAATTTTACTCCGTAACTTCACGGTAAACGCCGCAAAATGGAACCGCAAAAAAATTACTAATTCTGTAACGCATAGCATTCATTACTTTGTACGGACAGAATTTGACGTACGAAAAGTAGACACTAAATTTGTCAAAAGATGAACTGACAAAAAAAAATTACCTCTCTCTCTCTCTCTTCGCTTCAGCCAAGAAATTTTAGTTTTCTCTATGGATTCCCAAGGGATAGGAGGCAACATGGGAGGTTTAGAGGATGATGACACCCCGCTTGGAATTATGGAAATTGGGAAATTAGAAAATTTGGGATTTTGGGATTATAGAATAACCACATGTTTGAATGTGGGAGATGTCAAACTAAGCGAATGTTTTGGACATGTCGGATTTTGAAATATTTGCGAGTTTGAATTTTTTTCATTTAGGGAAATAGATTTGAAATTTGGAAAAATAAATAATTAATATTAATGTGGAAATATGGGTTACTTCTGGCCACATATTGATTTATATTATATATTTGGAATTGGTATTGGAATTATATTGCAATTTTTGAATGGCAAAAAAGGTGTATTTTGATTTTATTGATGTTATGATTAGAAGTGTAATTTCACAAATTTGGAATAGTAGGTAATACTACCAACTGCAGTAGGACTTGTACTAGCAGCTGCATCTAGCACTACCATAGCACTGCAGCTGTGCTGCTAATACTACCAACTGCAACACTAGTACTAGTACTTGTTGCAACACTAGTAGCACTAGTACTAGTACTGGCTGCAACACTAGTACTAGTAGCTGCATCTAGCACTACCATAGCACTGCACTTGTACTGCTAATACTACCATCTGCAGCTCTAGTACTAACAGCACTAGTACTAACAGATGCAAATAGCACTACCACCTACAGCATTAGTACTAGCAACACCTACTAATACTACCAGCTGCAACACTAATACTAGCAGCTGCAGCCACTACCAGGTCCAACACTAGTACCAGTTCCAGCACTAGTACTAACAGCTCCAACACTAGTACTAGCAGGTGCTGCTAATACTACCAACTGCAGCACTAGCTGCAGCTAGTACTACCAGCTGCAACATTAGCTGCAGCTAGTACTACCAACACAGCACTACTACTAGCAGCACTAATACTAGCAGCTACATCTAAACACTCCGAGCTGCAGCACTAGTACTAGCAACTGCACCTATCACTACCATAGCACTACCAACACTACCAGCACTACCATAGCACTACCATCTGCAGCACCAATACAAGCAAATGCAGTACTAGCAGATACACGTAGCACTACCAACTTCAGCAGTAGTACTAGCAGCTCTTACTAATACTACCAGCTGCAGTACTAGTACTAGCACCTGCAGCTTGCACTACCAGCTACTGCACTAACACTAGCAGGTGCTACTAATACTACCAGCTGTTGCTAATACTACTAGCTACAGCACTACTACGCTACTAATACTACCAGCTGCGGCACTACTAGCAGCTTGAACTAGAACTACCTGCTGCAGCACTAGTTGCAGCTAGTACTACAATGTTGCAGCTAGTACTACCATCTGCAGCCCTAGTAAAAGCACCTTCATCTAGCACTACCAGCTACAGCACTAGTACTAGCAGTACCAGCTACAGCACTAGTACTAGCAGCTGTTGCTAGTACTACCAGCTGTTGCACTAGTAATAGCAGCTGCAGCTAGTAATACTAGCTGCAGAAGTAGTGGTGGCTGCAGACTACAAAAAAAAAACCCTAGAAATTCATTCGATACATAGAGATATATAATATTGGCAATATATCTACTAAATATTGCGATATTTCGATAATCAATATATTAAGGCGATAAATCGATTATCGAGTACCTAAAATTCGGTAAATATTGAATATGGGCAAGTGGTCCTCGATACCCAACACTACTTATGGAGCTTTTCGTTCTATGTTTTACATTTTTTGGAAACTGAGAAAATTTCAGACTTAGTTCTTATAAAACATACTCGTGAATACTGAGATCAATTATCTGTGAAAGGTAGCATATACCTTTGCTCACCGGCAGATAAAGACTCTAGCTAGCCCCCGAGCATCACTATGTACCACATCTAGTACTTTTTCCTCTTTAGAATGACAACATGTGTAACTTCCCTCGTGCACATCCACTACAATCATCCTTTCCCATTTAACCGCCAAGCTTGATTCCTTGTAAATTTCCCTTAATACTCATTTCTTTAAGCTTATCGACATCAACATGTCCCTATCTTTTATGCCACAACAATACACCATTAACATAAATATACAAATTACTCAAAACAATGCGAATCATTCCTCGTCTGCATTTTTCAACTATGAAGTAGACCTCATCTCTGAAGCTAACTGTCATAACTATCTTGCTTGTATTCGTGTCGAAATACTTCTCATCCAATACAGTAGTTCAGATATGATAAGGTTCTAATTGATGCTTTCCCATCCACTAACATTGTAAGATCAGGTGACCCAACTAGGCTAGTTGTTACTATCTTCCCATCCCCTAGCTCATTCTCAACTAAAGGGATTTTCTTGAGTTTTTTACATAACTTTTTATCTCGGCACATGCATTAATGCGTTGGAGACGATGATCCATCTTTACCCCGATTTCTCTCGAATTCCTCCCAATGCACATCTTTGTTTCCTCGGAATCTCCACTTGTTTGTCATCCAACTTTTCATTCGGAAGAAGTTTCTCCGACTTTTTGTTCTTTTCGGCTCACTCCTCATCCTCATCTCCGTGAACATGTGTGAGGTGAGCTTTTTTGTTCTCCCCTTGGCTCCTATAAGCTTGCCCATCGTTGATTCTTAGAACTGCAAGCCAGTTACAGTATGCCATGTAATGCCTCGGCTTCTTGAAAAAATGACACACTCTTTTTAGAGGTCCACTCCATTATCCATTTTTCTTTTCCTTTCTCACCGAAATTTTTAAAATTGTTTCCAAAGAGGCGATCTCCACGCTTCCTCCAATCAGTTCCAAACTGCCAAAGCTTGTACACTTGAACTATCTTTCTTTAGCTCCAAAATATTCTCCTTTACCAAGATCATCCCCACTGTTTTTTCCCACTTGCATGTAGCATCTTATAGTTCTTATAACTGGTTAAGAATGTTTTCGTACTCCAAAGGAAGTTTTATTATTAAAGAATTAACTTATTTCTTTGTTTGAGAACTTATTTGACTAGTTAATTCCGCAAACAATAGTGCCAAATCATTGCAATATTTTCTCATGCTCTCATACTTCCCCTTTATACCGATAGGCAGTAATTTTCAAATCAATCAGCTGTTGCTTCGGAATTCAAACACTCTTGTAAGTGCTCTCCAAAGAACTCAAAATGTTGACAGCCGAATCCACCTCAAAGTACTGGAGTGCGATCGCTTTGACCATACTCAGAAGGATTAAGTGCTTGGCCACCTTGTTGTTGTATTATCACAACTGAGGATCATTTGCTTGAGTTTTCATCTCTACAAATTCTCTAGATGCTTCAACTATCACCGCAGTTGTCTTTGCTGGCCCTTTCTTTTTCGTAGACTCCTCCACCCTCGAAGTGGTTGTCTCCCTTTCCTTCTCCATTTGATCCAATATTCTCACTGAGGATCGTGGTGCCCCAGAGAATGTGACCACACCAAAACCTAGTGGTTGTCGGGGATGTGATAAAATATCACCGGACACTACCCTCCAAAAATGTTTTCCAAATAGTGGTCGAACTATCATTAATTTCCAGTAAACATATCTTGTACCATGAAACGTAGGTACCCTAGAGGCTGGGCCCATAACCTGGAATTTTTTGGACTCCATTATCTTACAGAATGTGCAGCTTAAACTAAGACTCAAGAATAACCATGACCCACTATAATTTATCAAGGTATATTTGCCACCCAGACAGGCAAAAATATTGTCGAGCATTACTCTGTGAGGACGAGACTCCCTTGAGTTGTAGGCAAATGAAATCGCCTAACAACAGATTTTTCCAGGTGGACTTTGAGAGAGAGGGCTTTAAGACACATTTTAAAAACTGTAGGTCTTAGACTACCTACTCACATAGCCTATCTACTAAACTCCCACTCAGTGGGAGGACTGTGAAGTACACCGAAACTATGCACAAATATTTACTACGCTATGTACAAATATTTACTAGCCGCCACAGAATTTGTACGGTAGCTGTAGGGCGGCTGTACGACACCACTAAAGAGGAGGTATCGTCCACATCCGACGCAATGGTTTTGTCTCCTCCTCCGGCATCCAATGAGGTGGTGCCACGTGTCAACATGTGGCTTTTTTTATATAAGTTGCCAAAAAAACCATTCCAGTCCGTTGACGCTCACGCGGGCCGTCCGATCATAATGTTTTTCCCTTTGGCGTCCGTCAAATTATGCAACGCGCACCATATCCCGTAAGTACATTTCGTTCCATCCGCTCTATGTGCGCTAGTTAGGTTTCATTGCGTTAAGTGGTTTAGTCTGTGCATAACAAGTTTTTAATGAATCACACTCAATGTTGGTGTCAAAATCTTCTACGACAACTGGATACGAACGACAGCCTAGATTGCAAGCAAGACACTGTAGGGCCAGGATCAAATGTTAGCCGGGCAGGATCAAATGTTAGCCGGGCAGGATCAAATTTTATCAGGATCAAGTCAGGGTTAAATCTTGGCAGGATCAAATCTTGGCCAGTCCACCACTTTTGTGCTATAGACCACTTTCTCTCACTCTCTCTCGTCTAGCTCTAACTATCATAGGCAACCATAGCTTCTCATCTCACGTGTCTTAATCTCGTGACATCTCTTAAAAACATTCGGATAGGAATTACCTTTCTTTTAATTTCAACAAACGGAAGTCTAAAAAAATTGTGAAACGTGATTAACATTGTACGATTGTTTTTTTTGTACAATTATGATTTTAAGCATTTTTATTTTTTTTCCTATGAGATGCACCCGACAACCTTACATTCACTCACCGGATTATTCTCTCTCCCTGCCCCCCTCCTCCACTTTCACAACAATAACGAAATGTAGAAAAATAATTGTAACATTTGATTCACATATTGTGGTATATTTATGAAAATTATTGCTTTATTTTTTGCCTTTTCTTTTTTTAGTACAACTTGAGATGCATCCCCCCTCCCAGGGTTCACTCACAAATAAGTCAATCGTGTGAGATTACACCCGGCGCTTTTCCCCCTGAAGAGTCCCTATATCCCTGCACCCCCCTCCCACCGAACGATGGATGAGTTCCTTCATTCTCCGCCCCTCCCTCCCCCCTCCACCCTCCCCCCTTCCCCCTTCCCCCCTCTGCAAGCCTCGACAGCGCCCAAGCATCGCAAAGAGCATCTCAGCAGGAAATCCAGGCGGCCTGTGAACAACATATTTCAGTGCGACTTTCAGTGCGGATCTCATGGCAGCAGAGAATTATCAGGCGGTCTATTAGTGCGGATTGACCGCAGCAGAGAGTGCAGACAGCCTCCGAGTAAAAATTAAGTGCGATGTTTCTGTTCGCATTGAAAGCAGCAGAGAGTGCACGCAGCGATAACAATCACTCACATTTGAGTCACGCGACCAGATTTATCGCACACGAAATAGTTTGTACCACATTTGATCTCCGGAAATCGCCCCTTGTTCTTGACGGCCGCCTTCACCGCCTGCAGCGCCCTCTGTGCAGCAGCAATGAATGACGTCAGAAGCCGCACGGAGCGAATGAGAGCGGTCTGTGACACGTGCGAAGGCAGACACGAAGATCGAAGTGGCGGGGAAAGGTTGAGCAGAGAGCTGTGGAACTTACTGTCTCCTGCTGCCATGGTTACTCCGTACGAGGGTGCCACGTGGAAAATAAAAAGCAGTATCGTTGTCATTAGGATCTTGATAGTCACCATGGCTGCTTCCTCGCCACGTCACGAGGTTTTTAGAGAAAGACACGTGGCAGTTTCTTTCTCGAGTAGCAGCTGCAGTAGATCGATTAGGGTTTCGACTTTAACAATGGCACAGTCTTCAGATGGAATCGTCGCAAAAGGAAGGAATCAATCGAGCGATCTTACTAACTTCTTTCCGTACAGTCAACATAAGTGAGGTCAACACGTGTATTCGTCGTTTGGACTTTTGTGAACAACTTTTTTATTTAAAAAAACGGTCCAATGTGGACAGTGACACGATTGGTGTACTTTTCCTTTGTCTTTTTCACTGTATGTACATGATGTAAAATTTCCAAACTGCGATAAGCAATCCTGTCGATATCGGTAGAGTGCAGTACAGTGAAACAAGATTTTCTTAACTACTGGGCCTCGTAACGAACCTAGACTGTCCTGTTCTGCTTCCATTAGTGCGACTCGGCGATTGTTTAAAATACGGTACGGTTTGGATTCGTAAAGCATTTCTGGCAGCATCTTAATGTGCTCCGTATTCTGACGTGTACACTACGACATAGGTCTCAATACAGTATACAGTGAATTGCGTAATAGGGTTGATAACTCAAATTTGGCGCCCCGAAATTTCGACCCTTAAAATCATAAATAAGGGTACTTTCGCATGTGCTAAAGTTACAGTTATTTTCTGTCGTTTTCCTCCATAACTTAGAAAAAAACGAGAAAATCAGCAGCCGTACCAAAAAAAGGAAATTAACACCGTACAAGTTACGTTTCCTCACAACTTTAAATTTACTGCGGTTTGTCGTCTAGCGCGAAGTAGTTTGTCTTTTAGCGCATTTTGACCCACTTTCGCGTCCTTCCAACTCATCTTCAAACTTGATTTCAAATCACCTCGCAAGGTGATTTTAAATAAATTTCCATGAGGTAAACGAATAGGCGGATTCTGTCGCACGTGCCGGAAGATTGAAACAATTTTTGAGCGTGGAGTACCAAAAATAAAACCCACCGCACGTTTACAGCCTGTGCGTATTGTTTTCAGTGCGCTGAATTCCGTACAATGGCTGTGGAGGGGGTCTCGACTAACGGACGGCTTTTTGCAAAAGCGAAGTCCGTGAAAGCGCCTCTTTCTCTCTCCCTCTCGCACTAGCGCGTCTATCTCACAATTCTTGCAATAAAAAAAGGCAAGAAAGGTGTCAAATGAAATATCTATGAAAAATATTTCTTTTGGCTGTCTTTTACCTTATTATGATGGCTAGCAGAGTGGGAACGGACTGAAATACGAAATCTGGATACCTTGGCGGAATGTTTTTGAATAATGACGTCGACGCTACCATAAGTAGGCGTGACGTCAAAATGGCACAAACCCTAAACATCTACATTGTCACAAGTCAAGTCACAATCTACATTTCGTTGTCGCACCGAATTTGGGGTTTCGTTTTTCATCTTCCCACCTGCTGACAGGTGGCCACTATTTGTCATACGCCATATGTGTGAAGACACGTGTGTTTCAGAGAGACAACCCCTGTATGGAAATCAGCGCACGCAAAATATTACGCACATGCTGTAAACGTGCAGTGTGTTTTTTTTTTGGTACTCCGCGCACAAAAATTGTAAAAAACTTTAGAAACTTGGGACAGTGTTTGCCTATTCGCTCACCTTATTGGACTTTATTTCAAATCACATCGCGAGGTGATTTGATGTAAAGTTTGAACATGTGTTTAAAGGACGCAAAAGTGGGTCCAAATGCGCTAAACGACAAATTGCATCGCGCTAGACGACAATTGTATGTATAAAATTCCAAGATAATGCAATTTGTAAGGTGGTAATTTTTATTTTTTGGTACGGTTGCTGATTTTATCGTTTATTTCTAAGTTATAGAGGGAAACGACATAAAATAACTTTAAGTTTAGCACATGCGAAAATAACATAAGGACGTGTGCACATGTAACCAAAACTTTCAAATGTTACTTTGGATTATAGCAAAAAATTTGAGTGTACTTTTCAAACTGTTCCCATGTCAATCGTTACTTGGATTTTTTGTACTTTAAATAGGTGACAGAGTACGAAATGTAGACGACTACTAAACTTCCTAAAGTTGTTGATGTCTACAAAAACGGCGACGGTTGTGGACGTCGCGGTTTTTGTGACATTGTAGATGTTTAGGGTTTTGTGACATAGCGAAGTCATGTTACCTTGTGACGTCATTAGTACGAAAACTTTCATCATAACGAATAGCTGCAAGTTTTATACTTCTGTTAAAAAAATTGAAATTCTCGTTTTTTTTTGTACAATTATCAGTTTCATTATTTCGCAATTTTATTTGAGTTTTTTACTTTCAAATACTAAGTTAGAAACTACGTCAGTAACTGTGAATATTCACAAAAAAAAATAGATGGGCTTTGGAGAAGCTCCTCCTCTCACACGTGCGGTCGAAGTGGTGAGCTTAGAACCTCCTTTTCCACATTTGAAATATTAAATTGAGAAATGGACTAACAAAACAAAAATAAAAAGTAAACAAAATAAAAAATCTAACAAACATATTCGTAAATATCTCTTGATTTTGAAATTTGGAAGTTGTATTTGATATTTTTTTTTGCCTTGGTCATTTTTTTGCATAACATTGTCCTCATACGCAAAAACTAATAACATTTTCTCATAATTGTCACCAGTACAATAGAAAATATAGAGAAGTCCATTTGCATCTGTGATATTAGTGAAGCAATTCATCTTATGTGACCTAGGTAACGCCTACAGTTGTGTGTCACATGGGAGTAAGATAGAAATGATAGAAATGGGTAATGGTTTCTTCACAATGCGCGACTATGGTGATAGTATGTCTTACATTGTGACATTTGTAACGAGTGTTGAAGCCCACATTCATGATTACTATACCACGAGTGACATCATCAAAAATTTCATATTAATGTGTGACATACTGTCGGACGTTACTCATTCTAGATGTCATGTGTGACATTGGTATTCGTTGTTTTTGATGCACAAGAATGTCACGATTGTTGATGGTGCCAGATTTCATGTTCTTTTGTGACATTCTGTCGTACATTTGTGATTTTAGATGTCATATGTGACATTGGTAACACATATTTTTTATGCGTGACATATGTCACGATTGTTGATGGTTTTGGAGGTTGGTGATTCGTAAACTATATGTGACATTGATGTCGAATATAATGTGTGACAATAGTAGCGATTGTTTTTGATGTGTGACACTCATTATTTATTTTGAAGTTGTTGCGGATTTCATCTATGACATTGGTGACGTTTTGGGGATGTTGTGTTTTGTGTTCACAAAATTTTGGGCTTCCAACTAAAACAACAGTGGTAAGAATACTTATAACTCTAATTCATGCATTTTCATCGCAATTTGATTAAATAGAAACGGACACTTGAAAAGAACCTTATTTAAAATTATCATCAAGATTTTCATTTCCTGTATTTTTGTGATTGTATCTTTCTTTGAAACCCTTGCATCATTAGCAAGGAAAAATGTAAAGCCTTCACAAAAGCTAATAAAGGGTCGATCGGTCAATTATTGTAATGATTTCAGTTTTTAACTGTACCGCCACAAGTTCGTCTTCTGTAATAAGTCTCTCCAACACCATGTAGTCCACCGAAGTTCCACGCGAATTCTTTTCCGTTTCCTTTTGCAGACAGAGTTCTGGGCTTTCATGCCGTGTGGTGGATGTGCAAAATCGGTGAAAGTGACATTAGAAAAAGTAAACAGTGAGGAAAAAGTTTGTCATTAATATTAACTTTAGCTATTATGCTTTCTTACAGATTGTTTTTGTCACATTCAAATTGACAACAGAAATAGTGTTACGAATAAAAAAAAAACTATAGATGAAATTTATACCATCCACTGCAATAAAATGATTTGTTTGACTTTAAAGAAACCCATAACTTGAGATTGATGTCGGGAAGAAAAATGATTATTTACTTTCACTCACAAATTTGACATTTTTATTCACGTTACATTTCACAAATTAAAGACAATGTGGGAAAATAGAACGGTAGGATTTGACATAATTTTTCAACATTGATATTTCATTTCTCTACATGGGTAATTTATTAACTAATGAAATTTATGCATCTTGATTCGTCCAAAAATGTGCATTCATTGGGCATATAGGAAACATCAACCACTCACTTTAAAGTTAAAAATACAAACTCCTTTCATTAGCGTTTTCTTTTATTTGTTTATTTTTGATTAGGTGTTCAAACTGTGACTATCACTTTGAAACAAAAAATCGTGGGAGTTCTCCGAAACACCTCTATGGAGGAGCTCACAGCCGCCCTCACAGCCACAGGGAAGAAGTACAAAGTGGTGGGACATGGATAGCCGGAAGGCGCTTTCTCTCTCACTCTCTCTCTCTCACTCTCTCTCTCTCACTCTCTCTCTCTCTCACTCTCGCTCTCTCTCTCTCTTTCCCTCTCTCTCTGTCTCTCTCTCTTTCTCTCTTTCTCTCTCTCTATCTATAGAAGGAGAGGCCATCAAAGGCCAAAAGTAAAGAAAAGACAAAAAATTAATAGATGACAAACAAGGGAAGATAGGCAGGAAGTTTGTCGTCAAGATGTCCTTTTTGTAATTGATAAAAATATATTTGAGACAAGAGACTTTTATAGAACCGGGATATGAGAAAGTCGGTTCTAGGAAGATCTAAGACAAGACGTAAGTAATGTGGGTAGATCTAGTTTCCTCAAAAGAATTCAATTGACTATTTCAATTAACTGGCGGTTCCACTAAGAATCATACCTACACTACAAGAGGTATGTACGTTCCACTAAGTGTCGTTCTATACTACCAAAGGTATTGTATATTATACTAAGAGAGTCATACGTAAATTATAAAGTACACTAGAGGACATGTACCTCAATAGTAGTGTTTAGGTTTTTAAGGATGTGAATTTAGACATAAGTTTTAAGAGAGAAAATTAACACTTTCAACACCCCCCTTTGATTGAAGCATGGCTAGTCATGAAGACCGGCGGTGAAACTGTGTTGGTGAAGCAACGGTCGAGGGAGAGGTTTTGTAAGAAAATCAGCAAGTTGAGAAGTCATAGCACAATGAGAAAAAGAAACAGTGCCTTCAATGATTTTATCCCGAGTAAAATGAATTGAATATCAATGTGTTTGGTGCGAGTGTGATGAATCGAATTTTTCATAAAGGCTAAAGCCCTTTGAGAATCACAAAAAATGGGAGTAGGAGGAGGAAAAGAGAGATCGGTGAGAAGGCGGCAGAACCAAATGGCCGATTTGGTAGCGGAGGTGCTGGCCATATACTCGGCCTCGGTGGAGGAGAGAGCAACAGTAGTTTTCTTCCGTGAAAACCAAGAGAGAAGACCATTGCCGAGAGAGAAACAAACACCGGAAATTGAGCGTCGATTGTCGGGTTGGTTCGTTGGGTTGATCTGGAACAACTACGAGAAGAAGCTTCAACTTCTTTGTCGTCTTCTCATTGATGAAGTTCCTCGTCGCACCAGAGTCCACCATAAAGTTGACTGCGCTTTCCCCAATCTTGCTGTGAAAGGTCAAAGGATCTTTACCATCACCAGCAAACCTTATGACATTAAGCTTTCCTTTTTAGGAACTATCCGTTTTGGGCATTCTCTGGCCATAACTCGAAACACAATTCGTTTTACCTCCTCCGTTGGAGCTCCTCGGGGGACAGGACGTTGGTCTTGACTTTTGTGGTCTTCTTCCTCTTAATTTTATTGACCACATCCTTCTCCACCTTATTCGCTCCGAGCTCCATGGGAGTCGGACCATCATCCCTCCAACCTCCACCGCTACTACTCGATCCAAAATATAGAGTGAAGTCTACAAAATCAATCCGTTCCCCAAACTGGACAATTGTCAAGAGACTATGAGTTGTCGTTTTTTGCGCAAGCCACTGTTCCACATCCCTCCAAATAGACGCCATGAGTTCCTTAACATATTGATCAGCAGCTTC
Source organism: Zygnema cylindricum (assembly GCA_037447655.1). NCBI lineage: Eukaryota > Viridiplantae > Streptophyta > Zygnematophyceae > Zygnematales > Zygnemataceae > Zygnema > Zygnema cylindricum. The sequence continues at coordinate 19,314 of JBBHKE010002641.1, read as the reverse complement.
ATCCTCCGTCATCGTTGGGATTTAGACCTTGCATTTCAAGAACCGCAGCGTGTACTCCAAAACAGAATTGCGTTGTTTCAGCACCAAAATCATATCACTCGCGGCCTTAATTGTGTTCACGGGTTGCCGGGAGTTAGAAAGAGAATTGACCAACATGATCTAAAAGCGGATACCTCATCGCTTTCCACCATTGATCTCCACCATGCTTCTGCGGCTCATTTAATTAACCATCTTGCGTAATAAACCTTTTCACGCTCAGACAGACCAAGGAAGTTCTCCAGGTAATTCGCTACCGAAAACAACCACGCGTCAAGATTTTTGTGCCTAGCCGGGTCAAATTTGTTGGGAAGTCTTAACTTAGGCCTCCTCACGTCTTTCTCCGCGCTTCCATGAGTTCTTTCACCAAGACGAGACGCCAAGGTTGCGACAGTGTCACTCAAGTGAGTGTTTTGTAATCTGACGTTTTCCAACTCCCGAAGAACTCGCTCCAACATATCAGTTGTGGATACGTCGCGGCCTTCCATGCTGTCGAGTCACGAAGAAAAGGTTCTGATACCAATGAAAAAGGACGAGATGATAACACCACGTCGACAATGGAAACCTGAATAGTCTTAAGGATTCCCTCGTAGCAACAGCATTGATACATGGCATACTCCATAAGAATTGGGACTTTGTTAATCGGGAAGATATTACAAGATTGAATGCTCGTTACAAAAGTTTTATTCCAAAAAGAGCTTTCTTTGACTAGGCCCGCTGAACTATTAATACTAGCTTGGTGTTGGTCAACTAAATGTTACACTTATATACACGTGGACCTTTTCGGTCAATCGATATTGATCCAAACTATATTCTAGAACATCACAAATTAATCTACAATCTGTTGAATTGATATACTGCTACCCAGCGCTGCTCTGCTGCTACACCAGACTGTTATGCTGCTATGATACACTAGTCTGACATCCCAGTTGCGCTACTCTACCATCGCAACTATAGCAGCCTCTGTACTTTGCTTCAAAGTGCTCAAACACAAAGTAGAAATATATTGAAATACATTTTATTTTTGTGCGACTATGTTACGCATGAAATGCCATAGAATGCAGATGTGTTGAGTACGTTATGAAAAACATAATTTTTAACTAATGAAATAGAAATTAAGTTATCTGTCAGAATCTTCTAATGTCCAATATGAACCTTTAATTCAAATATCATTTTTTTTAACCAAACTGACGATTTTGTAGCATGGCAAGAAGTCATATACTCGCTTCAGTAGAAATTAACACGACGGTCAATGGATTCGCGAACTCCACAAAACTGCTGCTCCACTCAAAACAAAAGCGTATCCCGAAGTTGACTTTCTGGAGTCAAAATCTCCTCCCTAATTTGCGTCACAGTATTCGATACACTCCAAACTTCCTTTCGATTTATATAATAGGCCAATGTTGATTGTACCGGCAAGGAATAAAAATATACCCTTCCTGTTTTCCTAGTGAGTCTTCTTCGGCGCAAGACAATATCGACTGATGACTGAAACTGCCGCCGATATGTCAAGCCTTGTACCTACGCTGAGGTACATCAAACTTCTGATCGCTTCCCAATACAGGACTTCAACATCAGTCTTCTTCTCAACTTTCCAAATTTGCAATTTCGGATCAAAGAAGTACAAAATCGGTTTTGTATTCAACATGCCAAACTGTGTCAAAACTTCCATGCAATATTGAGTTTGGCTCAATTTAATGTATATATATACGTATATAATATATATATATATATATATATATATATATATATATATATATATTAGTGTTATGTATCACAAGAAATTTATCGCGATTACACCAATACCGATATTTATCAATTATCAAATGGTTAGGATTCCTGATGTATCACTCCAAAACCAACAAATTATTTATCGTCGATAAGTGGAAAAATATAGTACACTATATAATAGTACTTGATAATACATTGTATAATATTTTCATTGCATATATCGTGGCATGCCACGTGTAACAATTTGTTTCGTACGCTGTGTAACAAAATAACGACGGTTCAGTAGGACGAGATAAACAGTACAACTCTACGGTGTAAACCGCACAATTATGGTCGATTGTTACCGGTGTTGGTGTTATCGCGATAAAAACGGATATTATTGGTTTTTTATCTGCGGTATCACTAGTTTCGATACATCGTGCCAATATATTGATTACCAGCAAAACCATGCCGATACACAACACTAATACATACATATGTGTTTTTCTTTTTTCTTTTAACAAACCTCAAAAAAACGATTAAAAATTTAACTCCTAGCAATGAACATCAATTGTTTTTTACTCTTTTTTTGATTTACATCGTATAAAATATGTTTCACAATTACAATCTAGTAATTTAAATTGTTTTGTAAATGTAATAAATTTTTATTTTTCATTTGAAATATGACGAAATGCCATTATTGAAAAAAAAAACGCAGTTTATTTACATTTACAATTAGTGCGTTTATACAAAATCGAAGGTTTTAATGAGAAAACATTAAACAACAAAGAATGTTGAATGATAATTAGAATAAATATTTTTAAAAGAAAATTAAAATAAACAAAACTCTTGAAAAACAATAAAAACAATATATTACATTTTAACAAACAAATTACGCACTTAGATTTGTTTATTAGCCTTTGAATTATACATTGACAAACAAACTTTCATCCGTATATACAAAAATAAATAAACAAAAAGAACTTTATAATATGTAACGAAGCATACGTGTACATACGCAATTTCGTTTAAAGAAAACAAAACAAAAAATATGTCATTGTCTTTATATTCTAAAGACAATTAGTCGTAAACTTATGAAATCGTATGAAACGTGCGAAGTTCTTTTTTCCTATTTCTCGAGCGGTAATATTCTACTCTAAAACACATCGTTGATATGTTTTAAGGCAAATTTTGAAAGTGACATGGTATGACGTGGCTATGGGTCAAAAAACACAATATGACAAAATGTAGTACATTCTAAGTCTGAAGTTGACGCAATTTATAGTTTTGGTTTTCTCACTTATTCGTATGGTTGTAACTTTACTGTTAAGGCGCCAAGATTTTGAGGAAAGCGAAAGAAAAAAATATTACTTTAGCATATGGGGACACACCCCGCCACGAAATTTTGACCCTCAAATTTTACTCGCACCAGAGGACACGCACCAAGAGGAGAACACACACCAAGAGGAGGACTCGTGCCTAAAGTACGACTCACAGTAGGAAGGTGACGCACATCACGAGGAGGACACACACCAAAAGAAAAACTCACACCACGAGGAGGACTTACACCAGGAAGCGGACTTGTACCAGAAGTAGGACTCAGAGCAAAACGAAGATGTGCACCGAGTGGAGGAATCGCACCATAAGGAAGACTTGCGATCTATGAACAAGACCCAATTAAGGTGAAATTACTCAATCAGCAAACCATTGTAACTACAACATAGAAAAAAATGCGCAAGAGCTGGATGCATAATGAATAGACTTTAAGCGGAACATAGAAATAAAAGTGTGAGGCGCACAAACGCTTAGAACTAGAACATATAAATTATTGCCAGTTGCCGATAACCGATATGCCTTTTGTTTTCCTACTATTAATCAATAAATTGGCACAATATATCAGTATCGGTGTTATCACAATTGAAAACTAATAATATTGGTTTATTAACAAAGGTTTTATCGCTATCGTTGAGAATTTTATATTTCGGTTCAACAGTTGTGCGGTCTATTCAGTTTTAGTGAACTTACATTCTTCCGTTATAAAAGTACAAAACGGATTGCCTTACGTGGCATGACATGCTATGCATAGTGAAAATACCATAGTTGTTCACACTGTTTAGTGCAAACGATTCAATCGCGACGAATTATACGTAACGAACGCATTGAACATTTTGAAAAAATTGTAAAAACCGTTAATGAATTTTCGTCTGTGCTATTCTGTACATGTAAACATAAATCAATTTACATGTACTGCAGTTTGTACATTTTCCGTACATTTTCCGTATTTTTTCGTAATAATCTTACATTTTGGTACAATTCCGTACATTTCCGTAAACTTTCTGAATAGTTTACCAGACAGAAAGAACTACGAAGTGCAACGTATCTTTAAGTCAAAGTCCGTACATTTAACGTACATAACCGTAAAGTTATCGTAAAATACTGTAGAATTGCCGTAAACTAGCCGTTCAGTTTACCGGACAGAAATTACATCGCTATTTTTGCAATTTTTTCAACAGTCACGAATTATACGTTTCAATCGGAAAAAAGGAAAAAAATACACGAATCGAACAACAGCGGAAAATACTAATAATACTATACTGTAGCGTAATATATTTTTTACACTTTTCGTCGGTAAGTAATTTGTTCTGGGAGTGATATGTCGGGAATTCTCACTGTTTGATAACACATAAATATTAGTATCGTTTTTATCGCGACAAGCTTTTTCCGGATACAAAACAGAAAAAAAATTCGCCCGAGAAAAGTATTCCAATCGTATTTTATACCAAAATTTCTATGTTTTCAACTTTGTGTCCAACTGGTAGCGCGGTACACGACGTTCTCCATGTCGTCACCATATAAATTTGTAAATCATGCATATGTCAGCAACTCCGCATTTCCATCGCCCGCATGTCCGCCTCTTGACTTTGGTAGAGCAGTGAGTACAGTTCTGTACTGCACCGACAAGTAGTACACTTTCACTAAAACAAACTTACTGAACAACACTTTACGAACATAAATAGATGCGCGGTCCAATCACGAGTCAAAGTATGGTAGCGTGGCATCAACACATTTGTTCTGAGAATCCGAGTACTTCGGCGACCATTTGTACTTTCACTATGTCGCTATCGTACTGCCGTACAAGTGACGCGCCGATTCGAAATCTCCCAAGTTCAAACTCCAGTATTCTAAGAACGTACAAATGTATAAATTTATGAAACTATAAGACCTACCAAAACTTAACATAAGTTTAAAAAGCAACGGAAAAAAATTGAAAGCTGCAAGTTTTCTACTTCTCTTCAAAAAATCGAAAATTTTTGATTTTTTTGTACAATTGTTAGCTTGATTATTTCGCCATTTCATTTGAGTTTTTTTCTTTCAAATACTAAGTTTGAAACTACGTCAGTAAGGGCACTTTCCCATGTGCTAAAGTTACAGTTATTTTCTGTCGTTTTCCTCTATAACTTGGAAAAAAACTAGAAAATCTGCAGCCGTACCAAAAAATTGAAATTACCACCGTACAAGTTGCGTTAGCTTGAAACTTTAACTGTACTGCACTTTTTCGTCTAGCGCGATGTAGTTTGTCGTCTAGCGCGTTTCGACCCACTTCCACATCCTTCCAGCTCATCTTCAAACTTTGAATAAAATCACTTCGCGAGGTGATTCTAAATAAAGTTTCACAACGTGAGCGAATAGGCTTATGATTTCGCACGCGTCGGGGGTTTTTGACAATTTTTGTGCGCGGAGTACCAAAAAAAAAACCCACCTCACGTTTCCAGCCTGTGCGTGACTTTTTTCCGTGCGTTTTTTTTCCGTACAGGGGCCGTGGAGGGGTCTCGACCAACGGACGCCATTTCGCAAAAGTGAAGTCTGTGAAAGCGCCTCTCTCTCTCCCTCTCCCACTACTAAGTCTATCTCACAGTTCTTGCAACGAAAAACGTCAATAATGGTATCAAATAAAAGATCTCTGAAAACGATTTCTTTTTATTATCTTTGGGCGTATTTTGATGGCAAGTAGAGTGAGAAAAAATAAAAAAATACAATCGGGAAACCATGGCGGAAAAGTTTTAGAATTTGTGACGTCGGCGCTGTCATAGTTGAGCGTGACGTGCGTGACGTCACAATGTCACAAACCCTAAACATCTGAAATGCCTCCACGTCGACAATGTGGCGTACGGACATTGCGAAGTGAAAACCGTACAGCGTGCGGGTGGACGTCTGAAATTGAAGCCGAGGGGAAGTTTCGCAACATTTTGTGTACCGTTTATTTGTCACATGTTTCGTTACATGTCTACGGTTGTCGCTTTTTGAAGTAACAAGTTATTTACGCTTACATCGGAATGCTCTAAAAGTTGAACGGAGAATCTTTGCTAGAAACAAAGTTACAAGATTAAAGTTTCGGTTACATGGGAAAGTGCCCTAACTGTGAATATTAATTTAAAAAAAAATGGGTTTTTGGAGAGGCTCCTCCTCTCGCACGTGCGGTCGAAGTGGTGAGTTTAGAACCTCCCTTTCCAGACTTTGAAATTTTAAATTGAGGAATGGATTAACAAAAATAAAAATAAAAAATAGATAAATAAAATAGCTAACAAAAATATTCGTAAATATCTCTTAATTTTCAAATTTGGAAGTTGTCTTAGATTTTTTTTGCCTTGGTCATTTTTTTTGCGTTACATTGTCCTCATACGCCAAAATTAATAGCATTTTCTCATAATTGTCACCAGAACAATAGAAAATATGGAGAAGTCCCTTTGCATCTGTGATCTAAGTCAAGCAATTCATCTTATGTGACATAGCTAACGCCTACAGTTGGGTGTCACAATGGAGTAAGATTGAAACGATGGAAATGGGTAATGATTTCTTCACTATGCGCGACTACGGTGACAGTCTGTCTTAAAATGTGACATTTGTCACGAGTGTTGAAGCCCACATTGGTGATTGCTATATCACGAGTGACATGGTCACATATTTCATCTTAATGTGTGACATGTTGTCGAACATTACTGATTCTAGATGTCATGTGTGACAATGTCACGGATGTCATGTGTGACAATGGTAGTCGTCGCGCTTGATG
>JBBHKE010002641.1:0-7500 GCA_037447655.1 Zygnema cylindricum | reverse complement strand
TGAGATTGCCGCTCCACTTAATACAAAAGAATTGCCGGAGGTGGACTTTCCCGTGTCGAAGTCACCTCCCCAATCAGCATCGCAATATCCGAAACAATCTAAATCGTCTCCACTTCGGTAAACCAATCCAATGTTCAATGTTCCGGCCAAATACCTGAAAATCCGCTTGACCGGTTCCCAATGTTGCTTCTTTGGAGTTGGACTGTACCTGCTTACAATTGAAACAGCTGTGCAGCTCAATTGAAACAGCTGTAACAGCTACAGAAATTTCCGGTCTTGTGGCTACACTCAAATACATTAGGCATCCAATTGCCTCTATATGAGGGACATTAACAATTTCCTCATCATCAAATTTGCTAAGCTGTAATTTCAGGTCTTGTGGTGTGCTAAGGGGCTTAGAACCTAACATAGAAAATGGAGTAAGAACTTCCTTACAATATTGTTCTTGACTCAACTTAATACATCAGAAATTACTCATAATCACCTCAATGCCCAATATATATTTTGCTTCACCTAAATCTGTCACCTTAAAATGCTTCTTCAAATAGGACTTCAATAGTGTAATTTTTTCTAAGCTATCTGACACCATAATGAAATCATCCACATAGACACTATGAATAATTTTATCCACACCATTTCCTTTCTTATATACACCAGAATCTGAAATTGTTCTTAAAAATCCAAAATCAATCAAAACTTGATGTAACCGTAAATACCATGTCATTGGTGCTTGCTTCAACCCATACAAGGATTTCTTTAGACTCCACACTAAATCGGGTTTGGATGGTACTCTTTCCGGAATCTTCATATAAACCCCCTATTCAAGATCTCCATTGAGGAAGGCGGTCTCCACGTCCATTTGATGGATGTACTTCTTCCCGACTGTCGCCAATGCGATGATCATCCTCAAAGAATCAAACTTGACCACGGGAGCATAGGTCTTCATATAATCCACTCCCTCTTTCTGCTGAAATCCCTTACAAACTAATCTTGCTTTATACTTAATCAATTCACCAAAAGCACCAGTTTTTGTCTTAAATACCCACTTAGAATCTATGGCCTTCTTTCCCTCGTGCAATTCTACTTCCTCAAAAGTCTCATTCTCAACAATAGACTTATATTCCTTGTTAAATGCATCTTTCCACTTAGACTCCTAATCACCCGAATTTCTAGCTTTCGTATAAGATTTTGGGTCACCACTTAGCTCTCTTGCACTAATTGCTATAAAAGGAATTCATTTAACTTAGCCTCTGAAATAAAATTATGAGATTTATCACTAGCTTTCATTTGAAGACTTAATCGCTCAGGTGCCTTTCCTTTACTTTCGCGATTGGTTCTCCTAACAACCACCTCTTCTTCCATTAAATTCTTTTCACTCTTCTCAAAAATTCATGGCATACTCTTTTCACTAATTTGACTTTTTGAACTCTCAGATTTATCATCACTCAAATTGGACTCCAAATCAAATATGTCAGAATTTGAAACTTTACCAAATTTCGGTTTCCGTTTTGGAGTCTCATAATGATCGTCTTCCTCATCCGACAAATCCGCCACTTCAAACTCCTCCAAAATGTTTTCTTCTTCAAAATCCAAGCTTTGGTCCTTGCCATTCGAATATTTTATGGCCGCCTTTAAATTCTCGTGAAAGTCAATGTTCCGCAAATGCGAATCTTTTTGTTTTCGTGTTATCGTCGTTGCTCGACTAGTCTGACATGGGATTCCGACATTAGAACAAATTATCAATGGCAGAACCTGTTAAAGCAAGTCCGTTAAAACCACATCAACTCCTTTCTTTTCTTTTGTTTTTCCACGAAAATTCGATAGCGCGGTCCTACAAGAATCCACAAAAAGCTTACGCCATTGCTTTGCCTGAGGATACCTTTTCGCCATATTGTACTCTGACCCTAAAGGTTCCTTGACCATGGACTCACCCTTTGACTTAACCCCTTCCTTTTGTTCTCTTTCTTTTTGCTCTCCTTCCTTCGTCTCTCCTTGATTTCGCTCTCCTTCCTCTTGTACATCCGAAAAAATTTTGTCATCCTGATATGCCACATGAGCTTTTCCAACCTCAAATGCCTCCAGTCGACCTGCAGCTTGAAATTTTGTACGGACAATTTTTCTACCGCCAGAGCTGGGCTTTAAAAATTGTTGTTCTTTGTCACGATGTTCTTCTGTCCGTACTTTATCGACCTGCGGCTGTTTCCCAGCTGCCATTTCACCATACGGTGCATTTGAAGCGTCCATAACGGAAGGATGGTCATTTTCTCCATTTTCCTTTCTTGTATTTTAGGTTTCGGAGGAAGTTGCCGTTTCTTTGAGTGCGACGGTTGTCGCTGATTTTTCTCCAATCAACGCTAATTCTCCAATCAATGTTAATGTTTTGCCCGCCACTTAAAACATATTTTATCCGTGCACACTTGTCAGCTTGTTAGTCCGACGATTGTAATTTAAATCATGGAAGTGTGCACGTAGAAAGATGTTTATCTGCGGTGAAAAAACATCAGCGCTAATAGGGATACTCGGTGTCGGTGTTTTCTCGGTAGAAAATTGTAACCCCGCATGTGCATTGCCGTCCCAAAACAATTCAAATTCAGTATGAGGTCGTTAAAGTGACACCATACTCTGAAAAGGTTTTCCACACTCTTCTACCTACGCTCGGGTCGCGAGAGCGCGCTAGAATATCGTCATCAGTATTGAAGAACATAGATGAACGATACAGCGTTAGCATCGAGGCTCTTATGCCAGATCACATCGTATCCTATTAGTGATATTCCCATTTGCGAAACGATACCCGCGGACGATATTGATATGTACAGGACTGTACACCGTGAACCAGAGGTCGCAAACGGTCAACCGAAACCGTGGCCGACCGTTAAACGACCTCTTGCGCTGGATTTGGATTCGGTTGCCAAATTTTGGGGGCCGAGCGGTTTCGGTCGGTTGATGTATCAAAAGAAATAAAAAGTCTGTCACAGTCGGTTAACCAAAAATAAAATAAAAAATGAAAATTTTGTATTTTTTTTAACAACATTATTGTACTTTGTACTTTTGGTATAGTGGAAGTACGTGACATCATGATTAGCGTCGCAAATCTGACACGGTAAACTGTGAATCGCTATTAGCGTCAATGACTCTAATTGCGGTACCCCGTTTTTTTCAGCAAATTCTCAAATAGAATTAATAATTTTAAATGTTCCTAAACGTTATTTGAGGTACCACACTTACAATGATTACTCACTCTAATATAGTGCCATTTTAAAATAGTGTGGTGTACGGTCTGTCAATCCGTACAATGATGTACTTTCTTAAGTAAAAAAGGACAAAAAAAATATTTATGCTGATTTGCGCACATATAAATGTGCTCTGAAAAAATACACCAGATGAGGTCAGCAAAAGACGTGTTCAAATTTGTTCGAATGTCGTTAGCATAGTCGACTGTGTGAACACTAGACATGCGTGTGTGTTTCGAAAGTTATTGAATTTTCCTGTAAAACAACGCCTCAGTGTGACGTGTGACTAAAGCGTTTTAACTGCCAAATCTAACTGTTCACGTGGTCACTGTAATTAAGGGTGTGTACATAATTAGGGTAAATGTTAACTCTATTTCGCGACGACAACTTATTTAGCGTTATAGTAAACCTTAATTTGAGGCAAAAGTGCAAACTGACTATGAAATAGAGTAAATCATAACATTAATATGTGTGTACATTCACAATTGCACACATAATAGAGTAATTAAATAAAAAAATATAGAATTCGGTTGCCAAATTTTGGGGGCCGGGCGGTTGCGGTCGGTTGATGTACCAGAAAAAATAAAAAGTCGGTCACAGTCGGTTAACCAAAAAAAAAAAAAAAACCGAAAAAAAAGTATTTTTTTCCCAACATTATTGTACTTTGTACTTTTGGTCTAGTGGAAGTACGTGACATCACGATTATGTGATCTCTTAAAAATATCGGCAGACGCCGTTCACCCTCCACGTGTACCATGACCAACTTGCCGAAATCAATTCGTACGATCCAAATCCTGTCCGTACCGAAATCACGTACTTCGTCATAAATGCGCCTTGTCGCATTTAAGGTACACGTCATTTTCGATAAATGTATGTCGTAAATAAAGTACACCTAATAGTACACCTGTCCAATATAGATTCTATGTACCATGGCGTACTTTCCATAAATCTCGCGCGCCAAATTTAAAGTATACCTGTCAAATACGACGCTCCGTACCGGCGGCGTCCCATGTAATAAATGTCACCTATCGCATTATGTTTCGTACGTGCGACGTACAATTTTACGATTTTACATACTTCGAATATCATACATCGGATCGCTTCGCGATCCGCCGTCCATTTCACTTACGCGAACCGTACTTTTACATATGTTTGTTCGCGTCACTCAATTCGTACTTCCGTACGTCGAACTTCAATTAATTTCACTTCTCCCTTAACCCGAAAATGCATTCGTGCCACCACATTAATTTCGGTAAATTTGTACGCACGCAAACACGCGCACGCAAGTACGAAACTGAATCTTCCAAAACAACACAACCGTGTCCACCGAAATCACATGTCCACTCGCAATAGTGACATTATTTGGAACCGTAAGCTTCCTTGTATCCGAAAATAAACTTAAATCCGTACACACATGATGTGTTGCATCGGTATCAATAATCCAATCTCTTACACAATGATTACTAGAAGCCGAATTCAATATTGCTCCGGTTTTCTCGGCCGTTAAAATAGCCAAGTTGTAATAGCTCTCCTCAATGTCTTTTTCAAATTCCGTATAGGTTTCTTGATAACCGGATCCTCTTAATTGGCCACGACCTTGTCCGCATCCTCAGCCATGTCCTCGTCCATTTCTTCGATTGTCATAAAAGGAAGAATTTTCGCCTTCTCGTTGGAAACAATGAGAGCTCACATGTCCCCATTTATGGCAAATATTGCATCTCTTCTCCTTATCCAGGCACTCGGCTGCAAAATGCCCAATCTTATCACATTTGAAACAAGTCACTTTAGAGGTGTTAGATTTATTGAATTAACTTCTACTAAATCCAACATTTGGACTTCTTCCTTTACCTCTTCCGCTAAAATTTCCTCTAATACTCCCTCTTCCTCGGAACAAATAAAGATCCGCGGAATCCGACGTATTTACGTTATGGATTCCACTACTTTCAAAACCTCTACCTACACTCTCTCTAGACTTCTCAATAGACTTCAAATAATTCACCGCATACTCAAGTGTAGCCTTCTGTTTAAATTAAATTATTTCACTAGACGTAGAATATCTTTCGCGTAATCCCTCTAAGACACTTGTAACTTTTCATTCTCGGGTACAATTTTACCAAGACTACTCAATTGCTCCAACAAAATATAAAATGTTTTGACTTCATCATCAATTGACTCATTATACTTAAACTTAAACTTAATGATATCCTTGAACACATAATTTGCCTTATCTTTGACTCCTTTCTCAAAATGATTTTCTAACGCTTGCCAACATTTATATGCGGTATCATGAATAAGAAAATAATCATGAACCGATCCGGTACAACTTTGAATTAACCCATTCATGGCCCCCATATCTTTCAACTCCACAAATTTTGCCCTTTGGGATCTATTGGCATTTTCTCCTTGCCGTTGACGATCTTCCATAACTTCTTCAAAATGAGACTCGCTCTCATGTTGTTTTTCCAAATAGCGTAGTTAGATCAGTCGAACATAACCCCGCTTGCCTCCCATTCGAAAATCTTCTTCTCCTTCTAACTCACTATCAAAATCAAAATCCTCTTCTATTTTTTTTTTCTTATATTTTTCATCATCATCCGAATTATCTGAGCTGCTACTAGAACTAGAGCTAGAGGTGCCCTCGAATTCCTCTTTCACCCAAATATTTTCATTTTTCACCTTTTATCTTTTTCCTTCATAAATTTGTGCCATTCCATATAACAGTCTCTATTTAATCGAATGTCATAACTATCCATCTCTTTATATTGATCCAATCCGAAGGGTTTAGCTGGCAATGACTCACTGGACTTTGGCGCAATTCTTTCACCGAAATTGAATTCTCGTTCGCTCAGACCCTGAAAGATGGCTCGAGAGTCAGCAATGTTCCCGAGGTTCCCTTAGGCATCCTCGGTTCGGATGGAGAGGGTGTGTTCTTTTTTTTCTCTCCCATGCTAACTCACTAGATCATCAATATGGAGCTTACCTGCTGCGATACCAATTGAAAGGATCGAGACCCAATCGGAATGCACAGAAAATTGACAAATAACACAATGCGGAAGCCAATTTAACTTAAATCAATTATTAACCAGCTCACATACATTGAATTCTCATGAACATAGATAGAGACATTACATAATTTAGAAGAGGAATTCACATTAATTCTCGTACATTAGTTCTACAATAATTTCTCTTTAGTAGTTGTCTAATTCCCTCACTGGTTGACATTTTAACTTAGTCGCCAAATTACATCTAGAAATCTAATTCTAGAAGTGTCACATGTATTTAGACGAAAAATAGAGTACGACGCAAATTGAAACTACTCAAAACGAAACATCCAGAAGTACAGTACTTAAAGTAAAACGTGACCTACACGAAATGAAACTGCTAGAATTACTACGCACAAACCGAAAGTACTAGAAGTCCCGTACACAAACGAAATAGACCAAACCGTTCACACTTAATCAAACGAAACCAAAAGTACTAATGAAACGAAACAAAATGCGCGACGTGACGTGCGACAAAATTGACCCACACTAAATTAAACCAACATTGACAAAATCCCACATTGCAATCCTAACAATAAACACATCTCTCGGTCAAGTCGTCTAATCATAGTTTCCTACTGCTGTTTAATTCAATTTTTACCATCTCATTTGTATAATATTTTATTTTTCTCGGAGTTATCTCCCCAGCTGTGGGTTTCATTTACATTGTCACCCAATATTGTTGTAGAACATACTACGTTTTAAAGCTACTTGTCTTGCACTTCAAAGGAAAAAACGTTTTTGTTAATTATGCGAAGAGAACGAAGGTATTGATTGGTTATCCTCGAACCACTCATTGTTTAGTTTTTCATGAAATAAAACCACATTAGCTTTTGTAGCCGAATACCAAACTTTAAAATGGACATTGATAGCCACGATTGTTGTAATAAAATATAAGAACAATAATTTTTTTTATAATAATGTGATTCCCTGGTGAACAGGTATTAAAACATTCAAAAATTCAAACCATAGTGGACAGTGAAGCGTGATGAGTTCTATGAAAATATTATGTGAGTTTACTGTTGGAATTTGCACGTTGGGTCACTAGACAAAACAAACTCTTTAGTCTTTAAAAAACACCAGTTAATAATAGACGTATAACAAGCCTTGGTAAAACATGCCATGGAAACCATTTTAGTACATAGCGACTAAAGAAAAAAAAAAAAAAAAAACACATTAAAATCCTATTGAATGAGATTGCCGTGTATTGACCACAATGTTAAGCATTT